>WBMZ01014667.1:0-45643 GCA_013400975.1 Atrichornis clamosus
CCCCGGGGTCCCCGGTCCCGCCGCAGCGCCCCAGCCCGACCCCGCAGCGCCCGCACCTACCCGCGCCCCTCGGAGCCAGCGCGGCGGCCGCGGGGCGGGAGCGGGGAGGGACCGGGGCGGGATGGGAGGGATCGGGGCGGGATGGGAGGGATCGGGGGCGGGATCGCGGAGGTGCCGGTCCGGCCCCCGGAGGTGCCGGGGTGCGGACAGAGCGTGTCTCGGGGCGGTACCGGGAGTGGAGGAGCCGCTCGGAGCCCGGACCCGCAGCCGGTGCCCCGCACATCCCGGCTCCGAGGAGCGCTCTGCTCCCTTGCGCGCCGCGTCCCGGCTCCGTCCCTGCTTCCCAGGAGTGAAAAATTAATGAAACGTCACTAGAAGCAGTGTTGTGCTCCTTCTTGACGCGTCTGAAGCGGGTGTTCGCGCGGAGCCCCTGGGCTCTCGGCATTCCCCATCCCCTAAAGCCGCCTCTCCAAGGTCACTGAAGGTGACGGGGTTATTCGGTGCCGTTCTCCTGTCACGGTAACAGGTCACAAACGACTGTGCCCCGGCTGTCCCCGGGATCTGACCAACACACACTCGGTATTTCAGCAGCCCAGGGGCTGTTCCTTACTAAAGGCGCGTCTGATCCTCGCTTCAGTTGAGCCTTTGGTGGTCAAAGGTAACCTCAGGTGGTCCCTCCAAATGCACAAAGCATCCATGTCGGATGCTTTTGAATGTTGCAGCTACTGGGAAAGAGGACCTGAGGGTCAGGCTGCCGACAGCTGCCCAGTAACCCAGCTGCCCAATAAGACTCAACAGTGCTCTGTGTCTTTACTGGGAACAGACTTTTCCTTGACCTTCTCTTTTGCCCCCCTGGTCTGCTCCTCCCCATCCCCCAAATGGGGCCTTTTTCTCACTTGTTTGTGGTAAATCTCAAGCACTTTCTGCATGACAAAGTCCACTTGTCAGCAATATTCTTTTAACTGACTCTGTTCTCTCCACTCCGAGGCCTGCCTGACAATCGCCCTATTATCACAGCTTTCTTATCCCATGGATTTTTTTATCCTTTCCCTCCGGGGCTAATAAGGAGAAAGGCTCCAGCGAGGAGAGGGCTTCTACTCAAGGGTTCAGCTCAGACTGAAACCCTGGCGAACTCCGGGGAAGGGCCATTATCCCGTATGTGGGACACCATCATTTGATCACCATGAATGACTTTTTGAAGTGGAGGCCATTCATCAGTTGTGTAATGGTGTTTTTAGCTCAAAGACCTGGCTTTCAAGTCATTTCTGCTCCCAGGGTCCCCGCCGAACCATCTGACCGCTATCACTGGGTAGTTCATTAACTCTCTGCTCTGGTTGTGAAAGGAAATATTCCTGACGTTTTCTGTCAGCTCACTGATGCTTCATCCCAACACATTCCCCCACCCTGGAATGCTCTCACACTTCCCTGTGCAAGCATCCCATCCCTTCAGTGGGATGTGGCACTGCCAGCAGCTCTACCTGCACCTGCTTTGCACTGGTGAGGCCTCGAGTGCTGTGCCCAGTTCTGCCCCTCCCAACAAGAGAGACACGGAGGGGCTGAAGTGTTTCCAGAGAAGGGAACGGAGATGGGGAAGGGTCTGGAGAGTCAGTCCTATGAGGAGCAGCTGAGGGAGCTGGAAGGGCTCAGCCTGAAGGAAAGGAGGCTTAGGTGGGACCTTCTCTCTCTCCACAACTCCCTGACAGGAGGACAAGAAGCAACAGGATGAGAGGATACAGCCTCAAGCTGGGGAGGCTCGGGTTGGACATCAGGAGGAATTTCTTCATAGGAAAGGTGGTCAGGCATCGGAATGGGCTGTCCAAGGAGGTGGTGGAGTCCCCATCCCTGGCGGTGTCCAAGGAATGACTGGACATGGCACTCAGTGCTCTGGGCTGGGTGACAAGGTGGGGATTGGCCGCAGGTTGGACTTGATGGCCTTGTAGTGCTTTTCCAGCCTCAGTGATTCTGTGATTCTGATCTTGGCAGCAAATGGGGTGGCCATAATTTATTTTTTTGAAGCTCTTTTGAATATTACAAACCCCGCACACACAACATCAGACCCTACAGGTACTGCAGAGCAGCAAAATCAGAGAGTGACACAGCCCAGAGTCCCATTATAGGGGATGCTCTCCCTCATTCTTCCATGAAAAAAGCTCACGGGACTACTGCTTATAAAAGCACACAGGTTTATTGCATATCAATCTCATGTATAAATTCATTGTAGCATTGGAAAGATTACATTTGGTATACATTCCTATTCTACAGCATTAACCTCAAAATCAGCTTTTTCTATTCATTATTTTAAAGGAATTTCTCTACACAAGTACATTTGTCTTTTATCACAAGCATCAAAATGAAATTTGTAAAATTGCCTTTTTTTTTTAATTATTTTCTACACTTCATATCTTTTATTTCATTATGCTCCCAACAAAGCGATTCCATATTAATTAATAACTGCCAACACTTTTTCTTTCTTCCTTGGCAGTTCGAGGCTTCGAGCCTCGGACGCAAAATCTAATCACATATACAATAAGTGCATCTACGGAATTTTTTTCTTTTTAATAAAAATTTCACAAACGGACACAATAATGACTGCTAAACACAAGTCATGCACAGTTTACTTATAAACATAACAGAAGCAATATACAATCAAGAATGATATGGAACAAGCACCATCCTCTTTCTCAATGTTTTTTAAACATTATATGAAAACCAGACATTTACAATTGATTTAAAAAAACACTATACAGGTCTAAAGGAAAAAAAAAATCCAACCTAAATCATATCTGTATTGTAACAATGGGAAAAGGAATGACATAGGATGCACAGATTTATGATTCTTGCAAGCACAATATATATATGTTTTAAATTACATCTTCTGCAGGCTGGAAATGACATCAGGGCAAAACATCTCTTGCTTTGAAGAGAGCAAAGAGAATGTAAAATACACTGAGAATTACTTTCAGAATTACTTTGTTCACATGTGAATTGCACATTTGGAAAATCAAAGCTGCCTTTTTTTTCTTTTTCATTCTTTTTTTTTTTCTTTTTTTTTTTCTTTTTTTTTTTCCTCCAAAGTGGTAATAAGAATTAATGACAGAAGAAAGAGAAAAAAAAAAAAAAGAACCTCGGAATCATTCAAGAACGTTTTAGTCACAGTATCACTCAACACTACGGAGAAGTTTCATGGCTTTGTGAGAACACTACTGACCACCGGCGAGGAGCAGAGGGTTTTGCCCTTATGTTGCCAGCACTGACCCGAGCGACGTCGCTGCTGCCCCCGGGGACCGTCCGGCCACGGGCGGGGTCCCCGGCGCCGCCCCCCCGGCCCCCGCCGCACACACACACACACAATACAGCACGTAAAAACCGAGTGTAAGTCAGCAGATTGACCTGGGCGGGGGGCACGGGGGGCTCACGATCCAGTGCTTTGATGCTCAGAGTCGAACGCGTTCTTCATGTCATTGTGCAAGTGCTTTTCGAGAAGCTTCGCGCCGCGGGAGCGAGGAGCCGTTCCCAAGGGCGGCTACTGAGCGTCTTAAGTGCTGATTTGGGAGAAGAGAAAAGCTTCCTCTACGCTGTTTGCAGACGGACAGGACCCCAGCAGGGTGTTTGTCCCGGAATGCAGCTGAGCAAACTCGGCTGGGGTTTGCTGTTCAGCCCCGTTCCGTTCGGCTCCTGCACCTCTGTGGCGCCCGGCGAGGCAGGACCTGGCTGCCCAGGGACACCTTGGAAGGGCACCCACCCGGAGCAGCCTGTGCACCGCAGGGCACGTCCCAGGGAAGAGCCCGGCACCCTGACACGTCCTGCAGCAGGACTGGATGTCCCGCAGGAGCACCTGGCACCTCAGCACGTCCTGCGGGCGGACCCCGGCACGTCCCACCAGAGAGCCCCCAGCTCTCTGCACCACCGCAGCAATCACACCAGTGCTGACCACCAGCTCTGAGCTGGTGGGAAGCAGGGAATGCACAGACACCAGACCCACGTCCTCCTCCCTGACCAGCTCAGGCAGGAAGGTCCACCTGTGGCCGAAGCGAGGGCCCTTCACGGAGCACCAGCTCTTCAGCCGTGTGCAGCTCCCAGCCCCGCCTGGCCACACCAAAAATCCACAGGGCTTCTCCCTCTCTCCTCTGTGCTGTTGTGGCAAAATAGTCGTGGGATGTGAAAATACTTTAAATAAATAGATTCTGCACAAAGCTCTGGGTTTAAACCGCACCTCGGGTGGTGCCCTGGCCACTGAACGCACCACAGCCACATTCCCATCCCTGCAACCCTCTCCTGCCCTGGATCCCGAGCACAAACGTGTCCATGGGATTGGACACCACAGCTCCGTGTCTCAACAAAGCTCCCAGAGCTTCCCCACCACTGGGAAGCCAGCGGTGCTCTGATGGCAGAACCTCCTCGACACAAACCTCTCGGGAAACAGCCTTGAAGAGAGGAGATTCTTTGCTAAAGCAGCAAAACGGAACCTCCACGCCTGCTGTGAGCTGCAGCACGTTTCAAGTGCAATCAAATGAAAGGTAGAGATTAACAGAGGTTCAGTGAGGCTTCCTGTTTCTTTATCTTAACTGGAAAAATCAAAACTTGTAATCAGTGCTAAATTAGAGGAGTGGGGAGATCCTACAACACAAGGAGACTCAAGCTAGAGAAAATGGGGAGGAAACTGAATTGGGAAATATGAAAAGAAAAAAAAAAATCATTTCATGATTTTAAACCCTATATTTTTAATGTCCTCAATCCCTGGCTGGATAATACCTGCCTATCCCTGGTCAGAACCAGGAGCCCTCAACCCTGGAGATCCATGGAGAGCCAGGATGAGCCCTGGGAGGGGGATGGTGACAGCATGAGCTCAGTGAGAGCAAGGACCTGCCAAACTGCTTCTGGAGAAACAACACGAGTGGCAGCAGGGCTGAGACGGGGAAGACCATAAATACCCCAAATAAATCCCCATAATAACACCTGCATTTCTTAATATTGGCCCACATTTTGGTGTCCAGTGCACTGCCACTCTCTCGGCTGCTCCGTTACCTCCCCGTGCAGCGGAGTGTGCTGCCAACCTGCCCAAAGGTTTCTTCAAGGATGAGCAAACCATGGTTCAGAGCACACAAACACTCACTCCTGCCCAGGGATCTTGTTCCAACATGGCAGGCAGGGCCACAGCCCTACCAGAGAGATGCTCAGACCCGTGGTTTGCTCTGAGCAGCTGCCAGGAGTCGCGGAGCTGCAGCTCAGCTTCCTGCTGGAATGGGACAGGACGGATCTATCCCCATGTTTAAGGCCATTTCCATGTTCTCCTGGAGCAGGGCCATCGGGGCAGAGCATCTCCACTGGCCTCCTCCTCCTCCTGTGCTGCTCCCAACTGGCCAAGGCGATCACTAGAACTTTCCCCCAATGCCCTGGGCACTTCCAGGCAAAGGGCAGCCAAGGGATGATTGTCTGGAGAACTGGCAGCACGACTGGCAGGACTGATTGGGGTCGTTTGGCACATGGACAAAATCTTCCTACTCCCTGGTTATCCCATATCCAACCTCAATGACATGATTTTGGTCCTTCACTACGTACTTATATTAACATTATTTCTTCACAAGAATGGTATCTACTGCAAAAAAATACTGTTAAGGAAGAAATAAAAAAAGAAAAGAATGAGCCCAAAATTACAAGTTATATACAGATTAAAATAAATTCCATCAGGAAAANCAGATTAAAATCCATCAGGAAAAGAAACAATTCTTTTATTATTTTCAGTTGGCCCCTGTGGGAATAATTTAAAGGCCAAGCGCCTGGGCAGGGCTGTGCTGCAGCCCCTGGAGTGGGAATGGGATGGGATGGAATGGGACAGAGCTGTCCCTGTCCTCCACAGAGCCGGGGTTCCTCTGACAGTGTCAGCTCTCGGGCTTTACCTGCCCAAGAGCTTTGTGCAAATACATGAAGCAGTTTGGTTACACTGCCTGGTGGTCTCAGAGCCTTGGGCACTTTCACAGGACGTTGGTGTGGAAAACCAAAAAGGGGAGGGTAAATTTTCTTGGAAAACACACTGATGCTGCTAATTTACCTTTGGTTCCCTCTGTACCAAAGCCACCCTAGATGCTTTCCTCCGTGGGCACTCTGAGGCTCCCAGCTCCCAAAAAACAGCCTCGTGTGCGCTCTTGGGTGCAAAGCTGGCCTGAAAATGTGTCACACCCAACTCCCTACTGTGCTCAGGGAGCCGGTTCCATTGTTTTGGCCTGTTGGAATGAGGTTTTCCACACTGGACTGGTTCAGAATCCTCCATCTGCCCTTTTACATATTGTGCATGGCTTTTCTAATCATTCCGTAAAGGAACGTCATCTCCAAATTCCCTGCTCCCAGAGCAGATGGTAATTGCAACAGAGAACAGCACAGAACCCACAGGATTTCTGGAGGCTGCTGTGTATGAGTAAAAGAAGATGAGGCTTTGAAGTGATTTGAAATCACTCCTGAAATGGCTGTGAGCAATTTTAGAGTCAGAGAGACAGCTCGATCCTTATCTCTGTGCTTGGGCAGAGCTCTGCACCCCCCTGGGATGCTGCAGCACGGAAATGTTCATTTCCCACTTCACTTACAGGCCAAGCAGCAGCGGCTGGTGCAGAGGCAAAACCAGGCCAAAACAACGGTGTGAATCAGAGAGATCTCTGCCACCACCTCCGGATACCTGGCACGGAATGATGCCACCCTAAAGCCCCCGGGGGGTGACACATGAGGAGCCGTGTCCGAGCTGCCCAGGGTGAGGCACGGCTCGCCCAGCACACCTTCCTCACGCACAGCCGGGGAAGGCTTCACCCCGTGACCTCTCCAAGCGTTTCCAGGAGTTCCGCTGCTCCCAAGTGCCGCCACTGCTGTCCCGCCACCCTGGCCGGGCACGGCGGTGTCCCAAACACTCCGAAGCTCCCAGCCCAGGCAGGGATGGGGAGCTCTCCCAGCCTTGCGGTGTCGGCACAGGCGGAAGGCGCTCAGGGCACAGCTGATGGTCTGTGTCTCTGTGACGCATCCAGCACCCCAACCTCAGACCATTCCAGGCTGGAGACGTCTCAGCTGGGAGCTGCACGTGGCGTGTGATGGCCACAGGCAACGTGGCCTCATCTCGGAGGAGCTTTGCACGGTGGTGATGTTTTGTTGGGAGCAAGGGACAGGACGGTATTTCTGTGGGAGTGCAGGATTCCAAATTCTTTTGGGAGGTCAATTAAATGGGTTGAATTCGCCCTTGCCTGGTAGAACTCCAGTGACTGTGTCAGCATTGCACCAGGGACAGGTCACACCTGGCTCTCTTCCCTTGGCACTTTCACCATTCAGCTGGATGGAAAGGAAATGCTGCCATGTGGCTCCAAGCTGTCGCTCCTGCTCGGGCTGGGCTGGCTCAGTGACACCGGTTTGGAAGGTTGGAGGGGCCAATCTTTGATTGCACTGTTGCAATTCGTGTCCTGCTCATGCTGTTCCTACAGGCTGTGAAATCCTGGGGCTGCTTCAGGCTTATCCAGTTTGGGAGAGGTTCATTCTGATAAATTAGAAAGGAAAAACTCTGGATAGATAAAAATGAAGGACGTGTGGGTCGGATGCGACAGGTTTCCTTCTCAGCCCAAAGCCCAGACGACTCCCTGAGGCCCTCTCATCCATCTCCTGCTCGCTGGGATTTTGCTAGGATGGCTGCAGCACCACCACCGCCTCGCCTGGGCTCTGGCCAGTGCCCTGTGGACCTCTCAGAGGTGGTTGATGGGGTTAAAGGTCCCCGACTCCGAAGCTGCTCCTGCCATGTCCAACCAAGCACCCAGAGAGTTCTGGGAGGACGTGTGGAGGGGAGCGTTCTCAGACAGGGACAGCATCATTGCATAAGCCTGGAGGAGAGAGGAATGCAGAGGAGACGTGTGAGAACACACCCAGCACAGCACAGCACAACACTCTGTGTGAAGCTCAGCACCCTCTAACCCTGCACGCCTGGGCCAGCAGCATCCTCTGGGCTGGGCCAAATCCACAGCCACGCTCTGGGATGGCACCCACCACTCCAAAGACTCAGATGTGCCATGGTTTATAGGGACAGTCACGAGAGACCACCATTCCCACTTTCACAGGACCCGTCCTGCACTGCCCTGTGCTCGGTCACAAACCTCCACACAGGATTCCAGGCTCTGCTCCCAGGGAAAGCAGCAATGTCTGGGGCTTGTTCCTAAAGAAAGCACACCCCCAGACAAGCTGGGCTGGGGCAGCAGAGCCCTGGGAATGGGGCAGCGATGCCCAGCAGGCAGTGGTGAGAGGCTGCTCATCCCGACTCGATACCTGGCACGAGTCCACTGGTGCCTGTAGACACCTGTACCTGCGTGTTCGGGAAGATGACATTCTCCTTGACATGACCACTGTGTTCAGGGTGGATTTACTGCTGCAGTGAAACACTTAAAGGTGTCTGCTGAGAGAAAAGCAGCGAGAATTGCTTGCCCTATAACAAACTGCTGGTTCCTTGAAACCTGGGTGCTCTCCCTCTGTCCAACACAAGATTTGTCTCACACACCTCTTCATCCTCTCACAGTCCACACGAGTGATGTGAGGACTCAGGCAGATGATAACCTCATCCAGCAGAGGGGAAAGCCAATTGTCATTGTCACCCATGACCTAAAAGGAGAAGGACACTGTCCCCACCCTCCATGGTCCAGGGAAGAGGTACAGTTTTGGGTCTTGTGGATACACACATGTCTAAAATTGCTTAAAATTAAGCCAGAGGAGTGCTGTGCTGCTCACACAAACATTTTATATTTCCTGCCAAAAGAGGGTTCAAATTATTTAAGCTGCTTATTGTGATCCAAGTGTGAAACTGAGTCAAAAACCAAAAATACCCTCCCCGATCCAAGCACAGGCTGGACCCACGAGTGCGGTACACGTTGGAAAAAAGCAGCTGCTCCTAAAGGGTTAGTGCATTCGGGATGTTAGTGACAGGACACAGGTAAGAGTCAGGCAAGTGGCTTGTGTTTAAATGGGTTTCACCTCCCGAAACTGCTCTGCTCTGTCCTCCAGCAGACCCTCCCTAGCTTCACTACTCGCACCCACTATGAAGGAGGACGAAAATTTCACAAGTTTTGGGTGATGCTGAATCAAAAATCACATTCTGCTTGGCGGCTGCACTAAGCTACTGCTCTGTTGGATATTTGGAATAGATTTTGTGATAAATTCTGATGCTTGAAGGTCAGAAAGGGAGGCAAGAGATGTGTTCATCCCTCACCAGGGGCTGAGTGTTCTCTCTCCAGTCCAGCCTGGTGAGGTAACTTCATTGAACAGTTCTTTTGTGAGAATCCTTGTGCAGGGATCAAGAGATCAACTCCATAAACCTAGACTGAGTATTTTGGCTGATGAAAAAGCAGAAAGCACACACAGATCTGGCCCAAACCTCTAGATTTTTCTCAAAACTCCAGCAAGGGCTGAGATGCCATTTTGAAGGGGGGTTTTTTGGTTCTGAGCTGGTCTGGCTCATAGGGGTTTTTTTTTAAATCCATTTTATAGTTTACTTTTAGAAATCAAGGAGATGAACAAGGAGACCTTCTAGACATACTGGGCTGCAAGTCCTGGCAATATTATTGTTATAACCAAACCCAAGGGCATTTTGTTGCTGTTTCTGCAGACCAAACCTCAGTGGTTACCAACAGAAGAGCCACCCCGAAGTACAAGTAAAAGAGGAGTTATAGAAACATTTATACAGACAGATAGAAACAGACAGATGCCTCTCTCTTCCTGTATAACCACATTCTCACTGCACAGGCTGAGATAAATCCATCTAAAGGTGATGCCCACTCCTTTCCTCCTCGTTTCAGTGTGGTTGCAACAAGACACAGTTCACGTGTGGTTCACGTGTGTGTTACAATTCCTGCTGGAAAGGGGAAATAACCCACTGGAAGGGGAAAATAACCCGCTGGAAGGGGAAAATAGCCCTTGGCTAGAGGAGGCCAGCTGCTCCCTAATCCTGAATATGCTGGTTGGCAAGCTAGGAAAATGTTCTGGATATACCCACCTGGTTTTTAGCCTGCCTGTACAGAGTCTGTTTTATTGTCTCAGAGTCTAAGGTGGAATTAAACACATCTTTAACTTCAAATGCTTCCTCGGCTGCTTTGCGGAGATCCAGCCCCTTCCCAAAATTCGGCATCTGCTCCAAATCTAACAGGCCGGCTTCGTCCTCCTCAACACACCTGTACCAATGACCAGGGGAAGGGGTGACCTGTGTTAGCTCATCTGGCCCAGAGCCTGCATGCACAACCCACGGGGGCTCACGAGCCACATGCGTGAAGGGACGGACGGACGGACGGACGGACGGACACAGAGACAACACGGGAGATGGAAGGAGCAAGGAAGAAGTGGAGAGCAACAAGCTGCAGGTGTCTGAGGTTCTGCACCAGAACCAGTGGTGCACTCAGGCTCAGGGTGTCGCTCGGCGCTGTGCGACTTCTGCTGCAAATGCCGGTTGGGGAACTGGGAGAAAACGGCACCAAAAGAAAGCTGAGCCTGTGCTTTCTGTGCTTCTCTGTGGTGCTGTGTGCTACCATCTTTCCTTTTAGAGGTGTTCAGACATGGCTTGACCTTGGGAGGAAAATCCTTCACTTTTTACAGAATCATGGAATCACTGGTTGGGGTTTGGGAGGGACCTTAAAGCCCATCCAGTCACCCCCTGCCATGGGCAGGGACACCTTCCACTGTCCCAGGTTGCGGCGAGCCCCGTCCAACCTGGCCTTGGACACTTCCAGGGGTGGGGCAGCCACAGCTTCTCTGAGCAACCTGTGCCAGGGCCTCACCACCCTCATAGGGAAGGATTTCTCCCAAAGATCTATCCTAAATCTCTCCTCTTTCAGTTTAAATCCATTCCCCCTTGACCTGTTACTCCACGCCCTTGTAAACAGTCTGTCTCCCGCTTTCCTGTAGCTCCCTTCAGGCACTGGAAGGCCACAATTAGGTCACCCTCAAGTCTTTTCTTCTCCAGGCTGAACAACCCCAGTTCTTTCATCCTCTCCTCACAGCAAAGCTGCTCCATCCCTCTGATCACCTGGGTGTCCCTTCTCTGGACTCACTCCAGCAGCTCCACATCCTCCCTGTGCTGGGCCCCAGGGCTGGAGGCAGCTCTGCAGGTGGGGTCTCACCTGAGCAGGGCAGAGGGGCAGAATGCCCTTCTGGCCAGAGCTCTGAGAACTCCACTTGAGGCCAAGAATCTCTTGCTACAACTCAAAGGGCCAGAGCAGCTCCAAAGGCATTGCACAGACACCTCTTCCCTCGCCCTGACCAGAGTTTTGGAGAGAAGGGCAACGTCTGCTGAGCTGTGGTACCCTGAAAATGCTGGTTTTTGTTCCCCTGCAGGCTAATTGTTCCCCTGATCCAAACTCCTGAAGCCTTGGGTGTGCACCTCATCCCAGACTCTCCTTGCAGTCCACTTGTCTCGTGTCCCCCACCGCGGTGAAATGGAATCTGGGGTGAATGTTTCAATCAAACTGGAGGCATGGCATGGCTCGCAAGACAAAACCACAGCACTCATGAGGTACCACGGGCACGGGCAGAGCTCTGAGCCCCCCTTGGCTCCTCGAAGGGAATGGCCCCCTCACCTTCGGGTGTGGTCAAAGCTCATGGTGAGAGACGTGGGCTCCTCATCCTCCTCATCCTCAAAGGCTCCTCGGGGCTCCGCCGTGGGCGATGCCGTCTCATCCTGGGACTTCCCTGTGAGGCTGTCATCGTCTTCCTCTTCCAGTTCTTCGTCTTCATCGTCCACATCTTCTGTTTTCTCGTTTGCTAATCCATGGCACTGGGAATTGCCGTCAATATCCTGGATTTCTGGCCTGGAGTATTTGGTTGAGGTGGGAGGGAGAAGAAGAAAGAAAAGGAAAAAAAGATTGCAAATGTTTCAGTCATGTATTTTCACTGAAATGCCAGGCTTTGATAATGTTATACCTATATATGAACACACAGACATATTTATATACATAAATATATTATTTAAAAAGTAAGAAAGAAGAAACCCAACATGTTCAGGCATTTAAAAATCACCCTTCACTCTTCCTAAGGGCCAATAGAATGCCAAGAATACACCAACCCCAAGGCTTTTCAAACTACAATTTTATGCAGTCTGGATTTAAATGCTGGTTTTCCACCTCTTAAAACACAACACCTGTGTGACAAGCCACCTTCCTCCTTCTCTGTGCTCTGTCCTCCAACAATCCTTTGAGCAACCAGGAGGAGGAAGCTTCTCCCAGCCTGAATTCCCTCTATTATTCTGCTGTTCATGCCTGTACTGTCAGCAGATAATTTGATTTTCTTGTCTACCTTTTATCTGCTAAAGTTGACGCTTGATTCATCTCACTGTTTGCAATAAAATTTCTGATTTCCGAGAAATACGAGTCCTCTTTTTCGTCTAAAAGTGCATGGTTGTCTGATTCCGAGTTTGGGGAGGAGGCGCTGGTCCCAAGGTGGTTTGTGATGACTCCGGAGTGCTGGCTCACTGTGGGGCAGGAGCAGGGGCAGAGAGCAGGAGGCACCAGCAGGTGTTGGCAGGGCCATCATGGGGAGGAAACATAAAGGAAGAACGTCATCAAACATCAAGGAAGAATGTTATTAAACATCAGGGGAAAATGTTATCAAACACAGAGGAAGAATGTCATCCACAGCCCTCTCACTGTGTATTTAGGATTAAATGAATTATGTTAAATGATTTAACATTTAAGAGGATTTAAGAGGAAACTCATGGACCAAAGCTCCTAAAGGAAACCCATATTTCCCAGACCTGAGCTACAGAGAGAGAAATACAGGTGATACTTAACATTTATAGATAATATATACAATTTAAGAACCACTATTCAGCACAAAGCTATTTGCCTATAACTTTTCCATAATTTTTGTTTTAACCTATGCTGGGCAATCACTTGTCTTCATCACAGCAATTCCTTCCTTTAGTTTTTACATTAAGGCAAAGCCGGTTTATCTTCCTGACCTCCGAAAAAAAAAAAACCCCTACAAACAACCCCACAAACTTAAGCTTAGTGCATCCCAGAAAGGCTCCCCAAGGGCCAGAGAGCCCGGACCAGGGGGTCTCCTCTCTCCAGCGACCCCCAGCTGATCCACAGGGTCCTTTCCTACCTGGAACGTTCTCGTGCTCGTGCTTCTTCAGGTGCCTGTCCAGGTTGGTCTGCTGCCCGAAGCACCTGTTGCACAGGTGGCACTTGAATGGCTTCTCCTTGTTGTGGATGTTCCGGACGTGCCGCTGGAGGTTGGAGGAAATGCTGAATGACCTGTCACAGTATTTACACCTGAAAAGGAGAAGCAAATGCCAAAGAGTGCAACGTGAGGGGGAAAAAAAAACTCCATAACCGACCACAACAAAAAGCCAAAACAAACACAAAAACAAAAAAACCAACCAACCAACAAAAAAAAAAAAAAAAAGGAAAAAAAGAGAAAAATCCGACTATCAGAAAACCAGAAAATGTAGGTCTATAAATCTTCACTCAGTTGAGGACCTCGGAAGCACAGAGCATTAATCATTCCAGACAAATCTGATAATATTGTTACTCAAGGAGCACAAAGAAAGGATTAGGATTAATTAGGGAGCGAGTCGTCCAAACAAATAAGAATTTAGAACAAAATAATTACTTTTCCACACATGAATGGGCGAATAAGAAAGGTGAATTTATTCCCTCCACTTTTTGTGGGGTATCAGGGGAAATGTGGCTGTGGAGGGAGGACAAGGAAGAGAGAAGAAGAAAGAAGGGAGGTGAAATGTATAAAACAGTTATTAACTGGCATTTGCCAGTATGTATGGCATCCCTGTATGACAGTCAGCTGGACACACAGAAAATTCCAGCTTTATTTGTGAAATTCCTTGTGGTTCTGGAGATGCAGGCAGGACAGCGTGGCTTTGAAGGTAATTATGGCTATTCTTATAGAAAAATAGCTCCCAAGAAATCCACCATGCTTTCCAAGCAGGGTAAGATTTACTCTTATGAGTGAATATCTGGTTTATGACGAAAAACGGGAATGCAAGGAGCCAAGCCAGGAGGTTCAGAGAAGCTGCTGAGTGAAGAAAAGTTCCCTCTCTGAGCTAAATCTCTGCAGAACCCACGGCGGATGGGCTGGGGCCTTGCTCAAAGTCTTAACCCCCTTTTTTTGGGTTTAGATTCCCTCCAAATTAACCCAAGGAGTTGCTCAGGGTGGTGCTGTGTGGGCTCAGCCCGAGGCTCCTGGCCCAGAGCGGGAGCCGCCGATGGACTGAAGGTGGCAGCTCCGAGCTGTGGTGGAGAGTTTGGGACTAAAACTCCTGAAAACCTCATTTCTCCCTGAATCCGCCGAATCCCTCGTCACATCTCCCTTTAAACACGTCACTTGTACCTCCACAGAGCTGCTCCCCCACGGCTCTGCTTCCAAAACCCGCCAGCAGCAGAATCTTTGGGAGCACAGATTCACCCCGTGCCTGCCTCACTCAAGGATGGAAGTGGATTTCCCTGGACACTGAGGACGTGGGATTCTGCCCTACAGACACAACAGGTTCAGCTGCGAGTGTAAAAAATCTCCGCTGTGAAACACACACACACACACACACACACACACCCCATTTCCAGATGGGCTCCAGCTGTGGTTTTTATTTGGTCTCTAAAAATAAATCGATATTATTTTTGGAAATAACAGGGATACATTTATGAAACACTCTCTCTCGCTGAATGTTTATGGATTCCACGTCCACCTCCGAATTTCCTACTGCTAAATCTCCAGAAAGAATAAAGATATTTCAAATAATGAACCTCTATTAGGACTAACCGAGGGAGAAAGCAAAATCTCTTTCTAAACCACAGCTTTTTTAGACTTCTAAAGCCTTTCCTTTTCATTTTTTTTCAGAAAACCCCAAATAGCTCCAGAAAACAAGACGTTATTTGAACATCAGCAAGAACAAACTCAGTTTCTATATGGGGAGTTAAACATGGATTTCCAGCAACAAGGAATCTGCCAAAAGCGTGGCAGCTCCTCCTGTTCAGCACTCCAGAAAACTGCAACGTCCAAACCTGCCAATATCCCAGTATTTCTGCTATTCCGTGGGATTTTCATGAGTGGTGTTGTCCATGTTAGACGAGGAGTCCCATCCTCATCCCTGCTGATGCCAGTGGATTTCTCTCCCTGGCTGTCCTCAGCAGCTCCTAAAAACTGCCTTTCTTGTGTGTCCCAGCGCCTGGCACAGTGGATACCTGGCTCGGTGGGCACCAGGACTGCCCAGGTTCCCAGCCTGGCTCTCCTTCCCATCACTCCCAGGAGCAGCTCCAGCCTTTTAAGGGCAGCTCTCACATGCACAAGGCAGGAGAGACCCGGCCCCCTCCATGTCCATTTATTTAGATGTTCAGGAAGCCTTTGAAAAGTTCCCTGTGACAGGTCCTTGCCCTAAAGATGAGCTGTGTGGATCCAGGGTCGGGTACGGAGAGAGGATAAAGAGCTTGTTAAAAAAAAAAAATAGGAGCCAGAGGGGCACTGGAAGGAGCAGCTCATGTCTGGGAGCAAAGGGATGAGGGAGATGTCCGGTGTTATTTGTGCTCCCAGAGGGGTCCGTGCTTGGATCTCTGCTGGTTTTAATCTAAATAAATGACCCAGGCAGAGGAACCAGCTTAAATTCAGGGATGGGGTGAACACGGAGGCAGGAGAGGAATAAAACCCAAAGGCAGCAGTGTTTGCTTTGCAAACACCCCGACAAAGCTTCCTCCTTATCAGCTTAGAGTAACACACCAAGGAGCTAAAAACATCCAAAGTGGGAGTGAATGACAGCAAGGAAGGAGCCAGAGCTGGAACTGGGGAGCTCTGAGGAATGACAGGCAATCCTGGGAGCTGGGGGAGCTTTGGTACCTGGGACAACCCAGGAAAAAGGGGAAAGCAGGGAGCAAACCCTGGGAATTGTGGGGAGCAGTCCCTGAGTCCCGCTGGCAGAGTTTTGCACTGTTGAGCTGATCAGTGTGAGCTGGAAAGGCAGAATTGCAGTAAAAAAGCACAAAACACAGGGACAGCAACTCCCTCCCCCGAGTGACTCCTCTGCCTCAAGTGCATTTATATCAGGGATGGGCTTAGGCTGCTTTCTGAAAACCAGAAAATGAGAAATATCTTCAAAAAAGATGTTTTTTGAACTATGGGCAATATTAAATGACGTGGTAGATGTCAGCTGTAGCTGTGAGTTCCAGCTTAATGCAGATAACAAGACACGAGACCTACAGGGGCCTTTCTATCACTGAATTTTGAAATACATGCTCCTGAATTTTAGATTTGGTGCGGAGAAAAAAAGAGTGAAAAGAAACATTGAATGTCACTGTAAGGCAAAGGGTCTCAAAATGCTTTTAAATCACTTGGTTTTTAGGAATGTCTCACTCTTCAGAAAACATGTTGCACTTTCACTTTACAAATAGAATCTGCCTCCTTATTGCTGATGTGCTATTAATTCCTACTTTATACATAATTAAATAGACACTTATGAAGTTTGAGTGACTTGATAACCACCTCCCCTAAAAAAAAAATCCAAAAAGCCCCTTCACTTATCAATGATAATCAGGAATCAAAACCTAAACACCTTATTTTCTGAGCTGTTGTCTTTAAGAACATTTTCATTGATATTTGGATTAATATATAATAGTGATAGGCTAAAAAAAAATAATACTTCAACAATCAAAAGCAAAGTTACAAAGGAGACAGCAGTAAAACACACTGAGAAGTCAGCAACTTCCTTTTACCTGCCTGAAGTCAGCACTTAAAAAACAAGCTTTCAAAACAACTCTGGCTGCCAAAGCTGCAAATCTCAGTTCTGTGAGAGGAAAAGCAAATCAATGATAATTAAAGCTCATCTGTAAACGCAGCTCCGGCTCTCCGGAGTGCTGTTAGAATGCAACATTGTCCAGGAGTCAGACCTCTAAAAAAACCACACAGGCTATTTTCTGGGAGAAGACCAGATCAAATAAATCTTTATTTTCCTAACCTTTGTTAAGTTGCAAGTCTCCTTTTTTGGAAGAAAACTGAACTTAACGATCTCTGAATAATCGGGAGCGTTTCGGTGGACAGGGAACACACAGAGCCCGCTCAGGCATATCAAATAACACAGCCCAAAACATCACAGCGGGGAATGGGTCCAAAATATATGTCTGCTTTTGGGGGTGTGCATATTTTTAATTTACCTAATGTCTACGCTCAAAATTCTGGATGGAAAATTAATGTGATTCTCGATGTAGCAGGGATTGTAATGTTGGAGAATCACTCCTTAGGTTAAACTAAGCACGAAAATGTGATGTATTTGACCACGTGGCCTTTTGCTGCTCATAAATTTGTGTTTCTCTTTTCGATAGTAACTGCTGCATTTGCTTTGTTGTGAGCTTATGGCTGTGTGTGGAAGTGCTGTAATATCAGCCACCCAAAACGAAACCCAATTGTTACCGTTGTTTGACAGCAAAACACTCACTCACATCATGGAAAACACAGTGCTTGATTTGCACTGAGCTCTCAGTTCATCATTCCTTCAGGTTTGCTCAGGTATGGGCCTCATTCTAACACAAAAGTGCATTTTTTGCCCAAGATTTTTGAAAGTGTTTGTGACGCACTGGGAGAAAATGCTGGGGAAAGATTCCTTCCTGGCATTCCATCAAAAATAGTCATTTATATACCTAGGTACACTTATTACATATATTTTCCTGTGGGTTTTATTCAGATGTGAAGCCCTGACTTGAACGGGAGCCCCTTTCTGAGCCACAGAACCCACTGGGCTGGGATGCTGTGCGTGCTCTCAGGGGGAGAGCCTGTCCCTGTGCACGCTGAAGCATCCAAATCACATCCCCTTGTCCACAATTAACAGAAAACAGTTCAGCCTTCTACCTTAAACACCCACAAACGTGAGATTGTTTGTAAATCCCCCCTCCACCCATCTGTCCTTCTAAACTTGGACATTTAAGGTCAGACACTACCAAAATTCAATTTTAAAGCAGGTAATTCTACAGCGTTTTTCTTCTCCTTCGTTTTTTTGATCCAGTACTCCAGGCACCTCTGATGTGCATTAAGAAAAGAGAATTAAAAAAAAAAATATGGCTAGCCCCAGCAGTGAAGGTCCTGGCAAACCCTTCAAACCAGCCCGAATTTCAGAGCCATTCAGCACCTTCAGCTGTCCTTGAGATGAATGGTTAACGTGAGTGTGAAACAACACTGCAAATCAGAGCACTCATTTGCCAGCATACATCTAAATATAAGTTAAGTGTCTATCTTCAAGCCGCCAAGCCTGATTATTTTTGGCTGGTACACATAATATACAACCCTATGAATCACTCCATGTAATGCTACAGGCCTGTGGTATTCTGCTGGCACAGAATATGGAGAGGGGGGGAAAAAAATACCAGAGTGGTGAGTGAGGAGTGTTTGGGAAAGGGTTTTCCCTGGGGGACAGCATCACCTGTAGGGCTGCTCTCCAGTGTGTGTCCGCAGATGCCTCGTCAGGTTGGCCGAGCGTGGGAAGATCTTGCCACAGTACCTGGACAGGGAAAGCCAAAGGAATTGTCAGGAGAGCCCGTGGATGTCACAGCACAACCCACTTACCCGGCTCTGACTCTGCTCCCAAAATCCCTTCGTGCACTTGCAGCTTATGGGGACGATGTGGAGGTCAGAGCCCCCAGGGTGACACTCTCCCGTGGTGGTGACACGGGGGCACAGGGCTGCCTGAGGGAGCTGGGGAAGGGGCTCAGCCTGGGGAAAAGGAGGCTCAGGGGGGCCCTTCTGGCTCTGCACAACTCCCTGAGAGGAGGGGGCAGCCAGGGGGGCCCAGCTCTGCTCCCAGAGAACAGGGGACAGGACAAGAGGGAACAGCCTCAAATCCCACCAGGGGAGGTTTAGATGGAATATTAGGAAAGCTTTTTGTACAGAAGGTGTTGTCAGACTTTGGAATGGGATGCCCGGGGAGATGGTGGAGTCGCTTTCCCTGGAAGTGTTCAAAAAAATTGTGGACATGGCACTTGAGGACATGGTTTATCTACAGCATTCCTGCATCAGGATACAGAGGATTTAACCACTGCCTGGTCATATTGGCACTTGAGATCTTTATACATCTCCTTTATAGCCCTGTTGACTTGCTCATCACACAGAATCTGCTCATCATCCTTGGAATTGACAGAATTTTCTTCTGGATAAAGGCTGCAGCACCGTGTTGTGGCTTAGGAGGACAGGCTGCTTAGAGCAAGGAAATGCAGTGGTAGGAAATTAATAAAGCAAGGAATTGTGTTCCACAAAAAATCTTGTTCACAATAAACTCAAAAAGGTATAAATAAAAACACTAAAGGGGAAATAAAATACTAAAGATGAGGGATGCACTCTGTGGCTATGAAACCTGTTGTAGGAGGAAGCTATCAGAGATTTTCTTAATTTCAGAGCCCTTCAGCTGTTCTGAAGATGAACAGTTAATGTGAGTGTTCCTCAGCAACAGAAATCCAAATCTTAACTTGTGTGTGTCTAAAATTTCAGTCCCTTTTTAAAGCAGAAACCTCAAATTTCTAAATACTCAACTGAAATTTGAGCCTGTAGCTTTCGTGGCAAAGTTGAACATAAAGAGACACACCAACCACAGTTTGTACCCAAAACCCACAGTTTGTACCCACGTTCTGCACCCAAAAAAACCTCAGCAGGAGCCACCACGAGAACCCTGAGTAGTTGAAGGGAAAGCTGTGGCAGCAGGCAGACGTTTATTATTAAATACCTGAGATCTGCTCCACTTTGGAGCTGCAATGGGTACGTGAGGACTTCTGTGGATATAACTGGGTTTGAAAAAGTTGCTTCCTGCATACCATTTTTTAAAATTCAATCATTTTTCCACAGCTGAGGTTGGATTTAGCTGGGACTGGCGTTGGGAACGGCGGCGTTCGCTGCCTCACACCAGAGACTTGGCCTGGAGAATTGGGTTTGCTTGAGAATCTCCAGATCCGCTCCCAAGGTTGTTAAAAATTACAAAGAAAACAGAAGATGCTGATTTTTCTACCAGACAAAACAAGCTATTTCAGAGGGAATTAGTCATCCCAACTCCGCTCTAATTCTGCCGCTTCTTGTTTTCCCGCCCGGCGGAGATGCCGGTGTGGAGCTGCCCTGCCCCGTGCTGGTGCCCAGTGCAGCTCCCCAGCTGGGCTGGCACATCCCGGGGTGTTTCCACTCCCTGGGGCTCAGCGTGGATCCCTCGGGATGCCCGGCTCACCTGCAGGTGTAGCGCTCCTTGCCCTTGCGCAGGATGGGGTCGGAGAGCGTGGGCGGCGGCGATCGGAAGTTGAAGGGGTGGTGTGGAAGGGGCTGCAGGGACGTGCCAGAGTCTGCCTTCATGGCTGCAAAGCTCTCCAGTTTCTCCGTCATCGTCTCGATGGCTGACATCTGCAAGGGCAAGGAAGGGAGCTCCTGTCACAAAACACCACAGGAAGGGCAGGGTCCTGAGGCGCGGAACGCGAGTTTTGGTCGGTCAAAGCCTGGTGCTGGTGTTTGCTCTCACTGCTGGAAGTTGGAGGCACGGTGGGAAGTGGAGCCACTGAACTCAGCCAGGGAGGGCAGGGGTAGTGTATTGGTCTAGGAGAAAGCAGGAAAGGCACAGCTGGCAGAGCCAGGCATTTAGGTCCCTGAAATTAGCACTTGTTCGCTTTCTGCAGTGTGCCTGTGCTGACTTCCAGCTCTTCAGATTAAAAATTATTTCGCAATACACTTGGTTTCTGCTTTTCCAGGGATAACACTGAAACTAAACAGATGCCAGAGGTAGAACGCAGTGCCCAAACCCTCCTCTCAAGCTCAACCCAAAGTCTTGGGGAGCAGGGAGGTCTGATGTCTCCTACAGCATCCAGTGGCATCCTGGGGGCTTGGAGGGACTGGGCAGTGAGCTGTGGCTGGGCAGGCAGGGACACAAGACCAGGACAGGCGGGACAGAGAAGTTTTGGGCTCAAAGAAGAAGAATCCTGGCCAAAGTGGATATGGAGGGATGTGCAATGGCTGCTCAGGGGGCTGAGAGAAGAGAGGCTGAGGCTGAAGGGGTGAAGAGTGAGCAGCTGGGAAGAGGAGGAGTTAGGATCAGGCTCAGGATGGAGTGGTTCCACAGAGAGTTTGCCTAGAGAAGAGGCCAACCCTTTAATTATATGTAGGAAATGTTTAGCAGGCCGTAAAGGTGATGGAAGGATGGGTGGGAGATGTCTGAACTTCCTGGAGTGAAAGAGACCTCCAGCCAAAACCCTGGATGTGAGCTGTGGCTGGGTGAGTTACGGTCTGGAGCACCAACACCCACACATCCCGTTGGGATGGGAGCAGCTGGCATGCAGGCCTGGAGATGGGACACTGGGCAAAATGTCCCTGGATGCTTTATCAGATCTAGTTTGTATGGCTTGGCTACAGCCACGTTCTCACAGAGATTTAACACCACACCAGAAAGAGGGAGAGAGGGAACAACCTGGAGAAAGCAAAAAAAAGGAAAGAAAGAAGTTGGACTGTGTGCAAAAAAAAAAAACCCAAAAGAAAGGAACCGCATAAAAATCCTGCCTAAAGAAAAGCACTTTTACTTTCATTACAGCAAAACAGGAAATCCAAGTCCAAGACAGCAATGCACCCTGGAGGACGACGCCGACATCTCCGACGCCCAGGTTCGTGCACTCCTGAGAGCAGTTCCGAGATGCCAAGAGCAGAAAGGAGGGACAAAGCAAACAAGGCAGCAATAAAGCTGCCTCCTGGCTGTGCTGACACCGCCGGGACAGGCGGGAGCTCCGGGGGGAGCAGGGCCTGGCTGCGGAGGCAGCCGGAGCGCCGGGGCGGCAGCGCGGGGCGGAAGGCAGTAGGAAGCCATACATCACCATGAGATGCTCTGTGGTACAGGAAGGGCTGACCTTTTGCACGTTTACACTTTATTAAACTGGGCTTAAGGAAGAGGGAGGCGGGGGGAAGAGGGGGGAAGAGAGTCAAGATATTGTTTGAAAATATACGTCTATAAAAAAAAGTTGTCTTAATCACCCAGGAAGACATTGTGGAGGGCTGACAACCATTCATAAGCTGTAAAAAAGAGGAGTAGTAACCCCCATTTCCCGATAATAGATCCACAGCCCCTTCAGTTGGAGGCTCCCAGCCCATGATAAATAGTAAGTAATACTTAGCGCCAGCCACTTGAAAAGGTTACTTGATCATTTCCAGCACAGGCTCTGCCCCAGCTGCCAGTCATGTAACAAAACCATCACGTTAAAATGCGCTCCGGACCTTTCAGAGCCGTGCTCCCAGCCCTTCGCTGAGGTACCTGGAGCTATCCTTTGTTGTGCCCTGTTCTTTAGGCACTTAGTCAGAGGTATTTGCTGGCTTGAGAGCCGTAGGCTGGTTTTAAAATTCTAAACACTGGCCACGGCCTCTCCAGTGGCAAAGGCACATTGCTATTTAGGGAACGACTGCCTGGTTATAATAAAACAGAAAGGGGGAAGAAAAGAAACTTAACAGGTGAGGAAAGGCTTTCCATTAAGTTATCAAAAAGTTACACCAGTTATTTATGTTGTCCAGAGTTGCATTTGGAATAGACAATGTAGGAAAACTCCCAGAGTGCAAAGGAACTTCTGCCAATGACTGGCTAAGAAATAAGAGCTGCCTGAAATTCATTTTGAGAGAGGAAACATCTTCTGAATGCTTTTATCACATCTTCTGGCTTCATCATGTCCCAGTGAGGGCACTCTGTGAGAGCTGGGGATTAGTCACAGAGGAAAAGGCTGAGACCAGACTCGTGTTTAGAGTGAGAGAAGCCCAGGCAGAACGTGACTCTGACTGACCCAGCACAGGAACGTTGGTCCTAATGAAGAAAGCAGAAGCAGGAACCCTGAAAATATGATGTGTTAGGAAAAGATCCAGGATCCAGAATTCTTAGGAATCCTAGATCCAGCACAATGGTCATGGCCCCAAGGCTGACAGAGCTCAAGGAGGCACAGGGAGGGATTGTTGGGGTGTCCTGTGCAGGGCACAGGTCGGACTCGATGGTCCTTGTGTGTCATTTCCAGCTCAGGGTATTCTGTGATTCTATGATAATATTGAAAAGGGAGCTGGTAGTGAAAATCTCCCATCTTCTGGAACAAATGACCCCTCTTCCTTGGCTGTATCTGAAATACCTGATTGATTGCAGCATGGGAACGGCGCCTCTCCAGATCAAGTGATATGAACACAGCACCCGCTTTATAAAAAATCAGCTACCAGGAAGTTTTGGGCTTGAGTGATTGTAAATTTGAGGCTATTCTGTGTGATAAGCTGTTAGAGATAACCAGACCTTCCACATCTTTTCACTGCCATGGGAAGAGGACGTGGTCAGGATTTCGGGAACAATGTTAACAACCTTCCACCCAAAGCTTGCTCCTGCTCGGGGTCTGTGCGTTTCTCATCGTCTCCTTGGGTTGCTTTGCCACACTGGCTCCTCCCTGCTATCAGATTCTTTACAGGCAGATATCCCCACTATTCTAACTCACACAAACACAGGATGTTCCTGGCCAGCCTGTCACCATTATCCAGTCTGGATGAAGGAAAAATCGGGGGAAGTTATTAACCAAACTCTGAGGCTGGCGTGAAACAATGAGGGAACTAAGTTTAGCTGTGAAAGCAACCAGGACCCAGCTTTCACAAACCTGCAAGTTATTTATCTAAGGTGGGAAACATTATCAGGGGAGAAC
This sequence comes from Atrichornis clamosus, assembly GCA_013400975.1. Lineage (NCBI taxonomy): Eukaryota > Metazoa > Chordata > Aves > Passeriformes > Menuridae > Atrichornis > Atrichornis clamosus. The sequence continues at coordinate 23,646 of WBMZ01014667.1, forward strand.
AATGCATGTGAATATAAAGGAGAGTACAATGAGGACCACGGAGCTGGGATCCCAGCCTGGTCACAGCAGGAGATGGGGATAGCTGGTGACTGTCACATGCCTTTGGAGCAGCACAGCTGAACCCACGTGATGTAAGGGAACATCAGGCAGGTAGAAAATGCTGCTGCTTGGGGGCTGGACAGTCCTCCTCCACTCCGTACCACTGCAAATGACCACACCAGGTATTCCCAAAGGAAAAAGCACACAGGCATTCTGGCCTGTGAAAGGGGAGTTTGGCAGATCCTATGAGCTGTCCAGACCTCATCCCTGTTTTTGTGGTAATGCAAAAGAAACAGCAAAGCACAACCACCATCATCCTCAAACCAGGTGTGAATTAAAAGTGTCTGAAAGGAACTGGTGGAAAATAGGGAAGTTTCCGATCAGACCCTTGGACGAGGAGGAGTCTGATCCCAGTGATCCCAAGGACCTGTGTACCAGCTGCACCCCAAACTCCTTGGCATTCAATCAGCACAGCACAAAAGTGTTACTGCTTTTACCTGGGGGTGAAAGAGCAGCGGGGAGGGTCGCAGGTACTTCTCTTTGAGGGCACCCACGGGGTCTGTCACCTTCCGCTTCTCCACCCTGCTGGACAACAACACAGAGGGTTACATACCCCACAGGCAGCCCCACACAGCCACGCTGCCTGCAGAGTGCTTAAATTACACACAAAGTTGTTCTCCTACTGACACAAACGCCTCCCTCCCCCTTCTCCTGGACACTACAAATCCTGATGCACAATCACTCCACAGAAAGTGCTGGAAACAATATGAACATGAATCCCCTCCTTCGGGCAGTATTTTTTTAGCCATCAGGCTGATGACTGAGAAAACGTTTTGCTGTTACTCTGCCGCAGTGGTTTATAAGCCTCTGCTGTTGTGAAATGTCCTGGAAAACCCTGAGTTTAGAGCAAAAGTGTCTGAGTGGGAGAAGCTCTAGAGTCCACAGCAGCCAGTCCCTACATGGGAAAAAAAATTGTCTTTGAGAATTTGTATTTATCTGAAGAGTTAAGACTGGGCCAGACTTTGCAGCCCCAAGTGTGCTGAAATCATTAGGTGTTTCATATTTATTTCCTCCCTCGCAGCTGAGACATAATTTGCATTGAGTTTCTTTGGCAAACCCATGTGGACAACGATTTAAAAAGTGAGAAACTGGTGGGAGAATTCTGAAGCAACTCAGAAACCCGAGCTCTTCTGATATCACCTTGGCCCATTCAAATATTTCATGTTTAAGCACCTGATATGCAGCAACGACCCTAAAGTGAGGCTCCTATTTTTGAAAATATTGGCTTTACTTTCATAAAATATTCTACTTGCAGGGAAATTGAGGTGTGGAATCACCAAAAAGAGAAACTGAAGTGTTCTCTGAGGGAAAAAAGTGTTGTGGAAGTAACTCCAACAAACACAGCTGCATCTTGAAATGACTGGAATCAAGTCCATCCAGCTAAACCAGCAGAAATCCAAGAGTAAGAGTAATTTTAACTACATTAGCCCAGCATAAATTGAGAGCAAATTATTTTGCTGCATTTCAGCTGATTGGTGTGTGGATCAAATTACCAAAGAGTTTAAAGAAGAGCCCTGCAGAGTGCAGTCAGCGAACTGTGCTTAATCTGCACTTAATTCTTCTTGGGTAGAAGGAAAGAGAAGAGCTGGATTGGAAACGCAGTCAGAATTATGGGGCTTTGGAAGGTACGTGCTTTTATGGGCCTGGGTTGTCAGAAAAACAAAAGAATAAGTAAAAAGTTACTCCCTGGGACCCCTTGACCAGCAGAGCTTTGCTCTCCGTGAGGCGCTGAAACGGCTGCGGTGCCCAAGGGAACCTCCCCGACCCCAGCAGAGGCGTCTGGAGAGGGCCCTGCCTGCTCCACATGCGTAAAACCTGGTGAACTGACAGCATTCCACCAGCTTTGCCATCTCCCAGCATCAGGAATGGAAACACAACATCCAAAGCTCCCCGTCAGAGCCGGATTCTGCAGCGCCCGGAGGATTAAGCCGAGCGTTTTCAGCCCAGTGCCTGAGAACGTCACCTCCACAGGCAGAGCTAAAAACTGCCCCCTTTCCAGGCTGTCTGGCTGCATTAAATTATATCACCAGGAGAAAATGTCAAGGATTTAAGTGGCCTTTGGGAGAAAAAATGAAGGAGCCAAATGATGTGAGAGAGTCTGATAAAGAGAAGTTTAGAAACAAAATATTTCCATATTTTTCAAGCTGGGACTTGGAAGCTCGGCTGTTTAGCCCATTACATCAGAAGTCTGATTCACAAGCAACCCCATGGCTGACTTTCTATTTTAATATATTACTAAAACTATATGCATCCCATGGAATGCAACAAATGATGCCCCCATCCCTCGCTTCCATCTGTCTTCTGGACCTTTACAGTTTTCCCGAGGCCGCTATTTTAATTGGCAGCAGCTTTTCCAACCCCTGTTATTTCAGCATTCCTGCTGAGAACGCACAGAGGTGGCAGGACCCTACGTGGGCACTTCTGATTCTTTTTTTCCTTTTTCCAGGAGTACTTTTTACAAACACAAATGTTGGAGTGCTCGCATCATGCCTGGTTGCTCCAGGAGGAGATGGTCCCGGACAGGACACTGGGATGCAGCTGTCCCCATCACAGGTGGCACGTCACCCCTGTGAGCTGGCCAAGCGAGAGACTCTTGTTCCGCAGCCAGCACTGAGGGCTCACTAATCCCCAGCCCAGCCGACAGCTCCTTGGCCTGGCCAGACACTGACATCACTTTTTCCCACCGTTATCAGCCGGACGGCAGCGGCCGGCGGTGACACCGGGACTGCCGTGGTGATTGCAGCCCTCTGAGCGCCCATCCCGGCGCTGACACCGTCACACCACGGTGGCTCTGAGGCTTTCCAGCACCAGGGGAACACCAGGACCCGCAGCACAGCCATCAACCTTCCAGCAGGCTGGGTACAGCAGGGAGCACCACACATTCAGCACGAAGAATGCAAGGACAAACCCTTCACCTCCACGGGCTGGCTGGACACTGGATCCAGGAGCCCTCCAGGCCAAGCACACGTATCCAAGTGGAGGTTATGAAGCGTTTAGACATGTTAATGTCTAATTTAAACATGGTAAAGTCTAAATCAAACTAGTTCAGGATGCATCTTTTCACTGGGCTTTGCTAAAACCAAACGTGCCACATCCACCTCATCCATGGCAGGAGGAGAACAAAGGGTAACACACAAATTTACTGTTACCCTCACCATAAAGTTTTAATAACTCTCCTTTGGAAACAGGTTTTATAAAAACCTCTCAAGCAATAAAAGGCCCAAGTCTTCCCTTTTCACTTCCTTCTGAATCAATTCCTTCTGGAAGTTTAACTGGCATTTGGATAACTTCACCCAGTCTGCTTTACACCCGCCTTCCACATTCAGCTCTTTCTAGGCATGACGTAACACATCAGGCCCTCCTCAAAACCATCTGTTCAAGTGACATGAGAAAGCCCTTGTTATCTCCTAAGAAAGATAAATCTGGGAGAAATGTATCTGGGAGCGATCTGGATAGTAACATGCTACCATGTGTTTACACAGTACTTGTTACTCCAAAAGTAACAAGTTTCGGCAGGTTGGGTCTGCAGCAGCAGCTCCTCAGAACTGAAAACCTCCAAGGAAAGGCATTAGAAAGAAAAAGGGAGGGTAGGAGGAAGAAAGGTGAAGTGGCTCACAAAAGGCCATCAAGTCAGTCAGTGGGAGAGCTGCATTTCCAGGCTCCCAGGGCTCCTGACTCATTCCCAAGCCATGAGAGCCTGGGCTCCAAGGCATCTGAACTCTGCATTCCTATCAAATCAAACCTCTGGAATTTCCCCAGCAGAAGTGCCATCTTAGAGATGGCTCGTGGGAGAGTCCTTAAATAGGTCAAGTTCTTTCTTTATCAAAATAAGGATGTGTTCTTTACACATTGATTACGAGGGCTCCTTGCAATTACCCAGCCCTTTCCATTCAGGAAATTCCACGTGTTGAGAAGCACAAACAACTACAACAGATGCCCACTGTTCTTTCCAACCAACCTGCACCCCCACCTGCCTCAGGGTGTGATGTCAGCTACAAAAGGAGCTGGCTGGGGAAAGGCTTAAGGCAGGGTATGTTAATACCTGTAGATGGGGTCCATGAAAAAGGGCGATGGCTTAGCGTAGTGCAGGGAAGGCTGCTGAGGCAGCTGGGACTGGGAAATCTTGGGTAAGACCTCACTTGCCATCAGCTTCCTCTCCCCATAAATGTGGTTTTTCCGTGGCTCTCTTCCCCCGTTCTGACTGGCTCGGATGCGGTTGCTGATGCTCAGATCCAGTGGCTGCTCCTCCCCTGAGGACGGGGCCGGGAGGACCTTCGGAGGCGGCAGGATTGGCTTAATCTCTTTTGGCTTTGTGGTGAGATCGAAGGGTGACTCCGAGCTGGTGCCGCCGACTTTGTGGAGGTCCCTGGGTGACTTTGGTTCTGCCTTGACCAGCAAGTTGTGATTGAGGGTCCGCTCCGTGAAAGGGTAGAGGGAGTGGGGGAAATTGGGGAGGAACTGGAAGGGGAACATGGAATGATACGGGAGCGAACCCATCTTTTTCTCCTGCATGCCCATAAAGCCAGGCCCAAAATACTTCTCTGCGATGGAGGCGATGGCTTTAATAGAGTCATTGGCTGCTCCCGTGGTGGGCAGCAGGTGCTCTTCGGGGGGAGGAAAGAAGGAATGCTGAGAATAGAAGAGAGGGATCTCGCTCGTGGTGTTGGTAGAACTCGCAGACACAGAGCTGCTGACGAAGTCTGGCTTGGTCTCCATTTGTTTGCTCTTGTCTTTCGTTTTGTCCCTGTCGCTCTCTGCGTCACTGTCCAGGTCAGAGCCGGTGCCAGTAGTGGTGTCCAGATCTGTGCCCGTGGTTGTATTGACATCCTCAAAGTCACTGCCATCGGACATGTCACTGTTCCTGGCTTTTAGCTTCTCCAGGTAGGAGTTTTCCAGGCTGCTTTCACATTTCTCCTCCCCCGAAGGGGCCTGGTTGCTGTTGCTCACTGCGGAGATCAGCGGAAGTGCTGGGTTCCCAAGGGGGCTGGGGAGCTTCGCGTCCGGAGTGTGGTTGAGGGGGCTTTTGAGCAGCTGCGTGGGTGGTAACAAGGGGGGCCTGGGGTACAGGGAGGGCGGGAAAATCCCCGGGAACCCCGGGGTGAGGGCGGGAAAGGCCGGGGGCGCCGGAGAAAACGGGAGACCCCCTGGGTGCGGGCGGGAGGGGAAATACTCATTAAACCCCAGGCTGGCGTGGTTGAGGTTGGGAGAGGGCTTGGACTTGTCCATCATGGAGGTGGGCGTGAGGGGGAGGCCGGGGGCGAAGATGCCGGCGGGGCTGTAATGGTTCTTGCCCTCGCAGAAGCGCCGGTGCTTGTTGAGGGAGGAGGTAGTGCTGAACATCTGCCCGCAGTCCTTGCACTTGATCTGGGTGCGGCAGTCCGCGTGCATCCGCTTGTGGCGGCACAGGTTGGAGAACTGCGTGTAGGATTTGTGACAGACCTCACCTAAAGCGTCAACAGGAGCCAACAACAAAAGCGATATGAAATTAACAGGAAGATTGCAGGGATTCGCCAGCGGAGCCCCCAGCCTCCCCCAGCCCCGTCCGCGCCAGCCCTGGGATCTCCCATCCCCGAAGGAGGATGAGGGAAGGGCAGGGGAAGTGGCCACCTGAGGAAGAGCAGCACCTTTCCCTTTGCATGAGCCCCATCCTGGAGAACCTCTCAAGAAGCAACTCCACAGAAATCTGAGGGGGTGTGCTACCCCTGCTCAATTTTTTAGGGAAGTTTCAGTAAAGATAATAATGGAATCATAGAATGTTTTGGGTTGGGACTCCTTCCATTGCCCCAGGTTGCTCCAAGCCCCGTCCAACCTGGCCTTGGACCTTTCCAGGGGTGGGGCAGCCACAGCTTCTCTGAGCAACCTGCGCCAGGGCCTCACCACCCTCACAGGGAAGAATTTCTCCCATATATCTGACTTATATCTCCCCTCTCTCAGTTTGAACCCATTCCCCTTTGTCCTGTCATTCCAGTTCCTGATGCAAAGTCCCTCTCTTGCTTCCCTGTAGTCCTTTCAGATCCTGAAAGTGCTGAGGTCTCTACACAACCTTCTCTTCTCCAGGCTGAACAGCCCAGCTCTCTCAGCCTGGCTCCATAGGGAAGGTGCTCCAGTCCCCTCACAACTTTTTTGCCCTAATCACACATTTTAATCATAGAATCTATTTATCCCAGCTCGTCTGCTTCCCATTAGTCCTGGCATGGCAGGAAGCATTGAAGGCTGGAGAGAGAAGAACTTTGCCTCATTTAATCAAACCTACCTGCCTGTTCTTTAATGCCATCAGTGGTACATAACCCCTCCAGGGATGCTCTATAAATCCTCTGCCAGCCAGGCCTGGGTTCTGCCAGGCTTGGGATCTCTTTTTTTAATCCATTAAATCAGTCCTACACCCCTGCCCTGCTAAGTGAAGCTACTTCAGCGTTTTCTTTAACGACCTGCAAATACCAAGCTTTCAAAACGTGGATTTTTATGACCCCTCTCACCTCCAGACTCTGCCGGTGTGGAAGGAACAGGGCAAAGCGAGACAAAAATCCCACCCAAATTTTTCTATACATCAAAACGCTGTGACATTTTATTATCTGGCGCCTCTTTCAACATGGGAATAAATGCTGCGTGGTGGAGAATTAACACACTCCTTCCCCCGGGGAACTGCTGTTATCACCCTTTTGTGAGCAGGGAAGCTGAGACAAAGCTGGGGAAGGGCATTGTTTGGAGTTGGACAGGCAAGGACACGAATCCAAGTTCTGACACCCAATCCTCCAACTCGGGGACCAGCTAAGTGCTCCTTCCTTCCTCCCTGCCTCCCAGCTTTTCTGGTAGGTGCATGTGAGTGTGGCTTTCCCTGTATTTTTTCCTAAATCTTTAGGATTTCCTTCAGTGCTTGAATAGCAAATGGCTGGCAGCTTTTCAGCAGCTCTGAAAATATAATAATATAATAAATTCCAATTGAAATTCAAAGCAGAGGTGAATAAAATTTAATGAGTTTGACATTTCAGCTCAGATGAGCATCCCAAAATCCAATGGACTGTCACTGAAGGGTCTGGTTTGTGACTGCACTGGAAATTTAGTCTGCACTGTCCTTCCCCAGAGTGTTTCAGCCTTTCTGCCTTGGGCCCTGACACAGCCCAGAGCTGCACAAACAGGAGAACCAGGAAGTCATCACAAGAGTTTCAATGTTTGAGTCCTGGTTTTTGGCAATCACACTTTAAAATCTAGGGTCAGCTCTCTTGAACTACTATTAGTGCATACATAGAGCTTTATAGCTGTTGTAAGTATTATTTTTGCTACCTTGGACTTCCAAAAAAAGGGTTTATTTAGACTTTTTACTTCACTTTAAAGTGTTTTCTTAATCAATATCCAAACAGAGTTCCTCAAGGAAGCACTACTCAACTTATTTTCCATAAAGCTGATAGTTTCTAAAGTACAGTAATCCCCATTTTTTTTCCCAAGGGAATCAGGAGCCACCATCCCTGGAGTTGTTCAAAAACCACGTGGATGTGGCACCTGGGGACAAGGTTTAGTGCTGGGTTAAAGGTTGGACTTGATGATCTCAGAGGGCTTTTCCAACTGTACCAATTCTATGATTCCAGGATTCTTCCATTTTTCACCTCAGGAATTGTTGATAGATATATACAACACTGCACAAAATTCCCTAAAGAAAAGTTCTATGACTATGAGAACTCCCATCATCCTTATAAAAGAAGGAAAAGAGGGAAATTTCTCTCAAATTTCCAGTTAGACAATGATTTAGTAATTCCACGTGGAATATTCTCTCTTGCCCCTCTGTTTTCTGCAGTTATAAAGCTACAGGTCTGGGGTTTTTTAAAGCCAAATATTATAAAAAATTAAACATACACAGACAAAGACCCTTTTCTTCCACTGAACAGGGAGAAAAAAACCTTCCTGGTGAATCCTGCCTCATGGATTTGAAGTTGCTGATGGATTCCACACTGATGGACAAAACAAGCTGACACATCTGACCAGGCAGGATCCCTCTCCAGTTGCTTCACACACTGATTTGGTCTGACAACTCCCTAATTCTGATGAGGTGAGAGTGAGGAGATTATGAAGAGAAATCCCTCATCTCTCTGCAGCAATTCTGAGAGTCAAATTATCCCTTTCATGTGCCCAGTGAAAGATTGCAGCCAAAATGAGCAAGAAGAGCGTTTCTCCTTCCTCTGCTGACACCCAGCTGATTATCTCAGGACACTGATTATCTCAGGACATTAATGAAATGAGTCTCCCAGGATACTCCTGCATGCTGTTCCCATTATACCAACAGGGAAAAAAAGCAGGAGTGGCTTCCCCACCGTAACATCAAAGCCTGGAATCAAACCCAGATCCCGGCCTGTGCCTGAACGACGTGTTCTGAAGTGTCAGGAAGTGATCCCTAAAGTTCCTGGAGCTTTGTTGTGACAAAAGCCACCTCCCTGCACAGTTATCCAAACCCAATAGGTGCTGTGTCAATTAAAAACATATACAGCCCTGGGAATGACAAGGTATGAGAAGGGTGACTCTCCAGGGAAAATGCCCTTCTGGAAATATCCCGCTAAGGAGAGCACTGAGGACACAGTTAATCTGCTTATATGGCTCCCAGCAATATCTAGCTGAAACACGCAGTAAATTAGAGAAGAAAAACCCCTCTTTTTAAAAAACACCTTCTCATCTCTGTGACTATTCCAAGTTCTTTACAATGGCTACAGGATTTGAGGCACCCCTGAAAAACACTTCGATCAGGCTGTGTCAGCTATTTATTTATGTCACCAACAGGAACATTTGAAAATTATTAAGGCAAAAAAAAAAAAAAAAGACGAGAGAAAGAAAAGATATGAGAAAATGGCATCGCTGTGACCGCTGAGAGACTCAGCTTTTAACTTGTCAAGACAGTCAAAAACTGCCACGAATGTTTACTGAAAAAACGGGGAGCATGCAAAAAAAGAACAAAAAAAAAAAAAAAAAAAGGAAAATAATAAAAAAAATATTTCATCTTATGCTCTGAGCTATAAAATTACAGCGGCCGCTCGCGGTGGGGACGGGAGGGCTGGGGGGCCCCCGCAGGATACCTGCAATTACAGCCAACGCCGGGCTGGTGATGGCCGTGACAACTTACATATGAAAGGTTTGACAGTGCTGTGGATGTGCTTGTGCTGCTTGAGGCCCGAGGAGGTGGCGAAGGTCTTGCCGCAGTCGGGGCAGGCGTGGGCTCTCGCCCCGACGTGCTGCGAGCGGATGTGCCGCTGGAGGTTGCTGGGGTCCGTAAACACCTGCAAGGGGAAAACGCCTTGAGGAGGGGGACAGAGAGCAGCAGGAGAAGAGCCTACGTGTGAAAAACTTGATGGTTTCGTTAGGTTTGTTTTGTTTCTCAGCGCCACTCGCAGCGTGAGGAGCGCGGGGCGGACAGGTGAGGACAGGTAACACAAGATACCAGCCCCTGCCCTGCCAGGCTGTGCCACCTCTGTCTCTGCTCTCCCACATCTGCCCAGCACAGCGCTCACCACCTCCCCAGCACCCAGGGAATGGCCAAAGGGTCCAAAAAGGGCTGAGCTCCACACCCCCAGTGGGATGCCCGGGACAGCAAGGACACCTCTTGTCCCTGGGACGGGGACAGCAGGGTCACCTCTCCCTGTAGCACCCTGCTCTGTGCCAGCACGGGCCACCCAGCCCCTGCAGCCCTTCCCTCAGGCCCCAGTGTCCTCTCCCAGGTGAAACTCCCCATGGACACTGTGTCCTGCAGCCCTTTCCCCAGATCCCAACACCTTTACCCAGGTGAAGCCTCCCACGGACACTGCGTCCTGCACCCCCAGGTCCCAGCGCCCGCCCCCAGGTGAAGCCCCCCATCGACTCTGTGTCCTGCACCCCCCGGTCCCAGCGCCCTCCCCCAGGGGAAGCCCCCCATAAACTCTGTGTCCTGCACCCCCCGGTCCCAGCGCCCTCCCCCAGGGGAAGCCCCCCATAAACTCTGTGTCCTGCACCCCCCGGTCCCAGCGCCCTCCCCCAGGGGAAGCCCCCCATAAACTCTGTGTCCTGCACCCCCCGGTCCCAGCGCCCTCCCCCAGGGGAAGCCCCCCATAAACTCTGTGTCCTGCACCCCCCGGTCCCAGCGCCCTCCCCCAGGGGAAGCCCCCCATAAACTCTGTGTCCTGCACCCCCCGGTCCCAGCGCCCTCCCCCAGGGGAAGCCCCCCATAAACTCTGTGTCCTGCACCCCCCGGTCCCAGCGCCCTCCCCCAGGGGAAGCCCCCCATAAACTCTGTGTCCTGCACCCCCCGGTCCCAGCGCCCTCCCCCAGGTGAAGCCCCCCATAAACTCTGTGTCCTGCACCCCCCAGGTGAAGCCCCACGCGGTGGCCGTGTCCTCACTGTACCTTTACACAGTTTTCACATTCAAACCGTTTCCCACTGTCGTGAGACATTTGGTGACGAATCAGGTTGGATTTCCAGTTGAAAGCCTTGGGGCACTGGTCACACTTGTACTCCCTCTCCTCGGTGTGGATCACCATGTGCTGCTCCAGGCTGGGGGAGAGAGACAGGCTGACGCCTGGGCCACCTGAACCGGCCACTGAGGCAGGTGCTGTTACCTGGTAGGTTTGAGACCCAGAGAGGTGACAGAGAACCAGCCTGTGGGGCCTGGGGGGTTTGCAGAGTTACCTGGTGCCTCAGAGCAGGAGGGGAGCAGCTCAGCAACTGTGAGATGAGCAGCAACACCCAAGCACCATTTGATTTTTTTTGCATTTATTCCACTGATGGAGGATACCCTGTTCTGCCTCAAAATGGCCCTGGTGTTTTATGCTATTTCTTATTAATACCTGACCCCATTCACAGCGGGGGGAAAGGAAAGTAAACCCAGCCCTGACCCTGCAGGTTCCTGAGGAGAAAAATGGGCACTTTGTGATCAAAACTCCTGTGGCATCCCCGTGGTGAAAGAGAAGGCATTGGCTGCTGCTGCTGCTGCTGAGGCCCTCACCTGCCCTTTTTTCACGGGCACCTGGCCCACGGCTTCCCAGAACACAGGGACTCAACGCTGGGAAGAAACATGATAAGGTGCAAACACATTTCACTTCTAAATGTCAGGCATCTTTGATTACTTCACTCGGCAGTTTCGCCTTCTGCCAACTGGCAGCGTCTCCCAGGCCAGGGGGATGATGGCAACCCCGAGTGTCTGCTGGCACTGGGCCACAGCACGGGTGGCACATGGAGCTCCAGTGTCCTGTGCCATGGGAAACCTGCACCTCCCTGGCCAGGAATCCTGCACCTCCCAGCCCTTAAATTCTGCATCTCTGAGGCCGGGAGTCCTGCACCTCTCAGGCCTTAAATCCTGCATCTCCCAGCCAGGAATCCTGCACGTCTCAGGCCAGGAATTCTGCACATCTCGGGCCAAGAATCCTGCATCTCTCAGGCTGGGAATCCTGCACTTCTCAGGCCAGAAATCCTGTTCCTCTCAGGCCAGGAATCCTGCATCTCTCTGGCCAGGAATCCTGTACATCTCAGGCCAGAAATCCTCTTCCTTTCAGACCAGGACATCCTGCATCTCTTTGGCCAGGAATCCTCCACCTCTCAACCAGAAATCCTGCACTTCTCAGGCCGGGAATCCTGCACATCTCAGGCCAGGCATCCTCCACCTCTCAACCAGAAAGCCTGCACTTCTCAGGCTGGGACTCCTGCACCTCTCAGGCCAGGAAATACTGCATCTCTTTGGCCAGGAATCCTCCACCTCCCACCCAGAAATCCTCCCCTTCCCAGGCCGGGAATCCTGCACTTCTCAGGCTGGGACTCCTGCACCTCTCAGGCCAGGAATCCTGCACATCTCAGGCCAGGAATCCTCCATCTCTCAACCAGAAATCCTGCATCTCTCAGGCTGGGAATCCTGCATCTCTCAGGCCGGAAAACTTGCATATCTCAGGCCAGCCCTGAGAAACAAGGGAAGAAAATCTGCATCCTTTACTTGCTTTGGGGTAGTTTAACAAGAGCTACAAACACTCTTACTGTGAATTCTAACGAAGCCCAGCTCACATGGAATCTGCACCTGCCTGACATCCCTACAGATGGATATTAAACCATTCCTACGGAACCCTAAAGCATGGCTGTACTTTTACAGAAATATTAAAGCTGAACACTGCTGGAAAATCCTGCCAGTCTTCATTAAATGCCACAGGGGAGATACTCCCTGGGCTTTTCCAGAGAGCCTGAGGGACTCAGGAAGCCAGGAATCGTGTCAGCCTTGGCACATCCTCAGCCCTGGCCACTCACCACCCAAAGTTCTGCAGCCCCCAGCTGGCTGCTCCCTCAGAGCACCAGCCCTGCTTCCAGCCAGATAATTAATATTCATGGACATGCCCCTTAAAAACTGCCAACCCACTCGTTTTAAAGAAGCAATATTCATTTTGCTAAAAGAAATGGCGCTCTTTACCTGATTTTTTACACACACAAAGTAACATAAACCTTTCGTATGCACATCCAAAAATACGCTCCTGTTAAGTGTGATTTATGAGTTTATTTAGAGCAAATATGGACAAACTAATATGCTGTTTGGAGGCAAGTACCTACTGGGATTAGCAAAGCATTTATTTATTTAGTCAGCTGCTAAATGCTCAATTTCAGGTCCCCAGTGGCACTCTTGATTTCATCTGTATTAACTTTGAGGCATTCTAAGACCATCCAGGCACTCTGAGTGGGTTTATTTTGTGTTGTACTGACTTTAAACTTGGCAGATTGATGGGGGAGAGACAGATGTGGACATTCCCTCCCAACCCCACCAATCCATCAGGATGTCAAAGGCTGAACGGGGATGCTGCCGACACTCTTTTCCCTTGTCAAAAAAATAACTTTGTAATACTTATCCCAAAATGTTGGGTATCAATGGCCTAAAAGGCAACAAACCCACCAAGGCCACTGTGCCAGTTCCAGGGGAGCCAGGAATACAGAGAGGTTACAAAGAGGATACAACACATACATTTCAAGAGGGTATTTTCTAATTGACATAAAATTTAAAGAGTGCTGGAAGCTGAAGAGGAGAGAGCTTCTAACACCGACAGATTAAAAAATTGGAATTTTTGCGAAAATCAAAAATATTGAAAATATTTAAAGCAAATTCTCCCTGTCTAGTCAGGTCAAAAAATTAAGAAAAGTGCAGCCTCTTATACTTAATGGAAAGCAGCCAGTGGAGAGACACAAAGTGAGGGATAAAGATGCCACACTGGGCTAACAGAACTCCACACAGGAATCCCACTATCCATCCCAACTTTTACAACTCCCACAACACAGCCAACTTCTTTTCCATGCAGATATACCAGGAAATGCTCTTTAGGTTTCACCTTTCTCCGCAATTTTTAAAAATAGATATTTTTCCTCACTTACCGAGATCAAAGATCTGAAAGTATCAATGTAATTAAGTTCAAAGTGACAAATGCATGTTTTTAAATGTTTAACTGAAGTGAAACAGGCCTTAGACTGGCTTTCACCTCAAGGTTTTTGCTCTGCTCAGGCAGTGCCTGACAGGGGATTGCCAGTTCTCACAGTTTTACAACAAATCTTGTGGTGCATGGGGTTTGTTCACCTAAGAAGTCAAAAGAAATGAGTATGTGAGAACTTCAGCCTCCGGTAAACAGAGAAAACTCTGCTTTTATAGAATTTTATAAAGGCTTTTTTAAAGGCTTAGGATGCAAATAAACACAATCCTAAAATGATTTTAAAAAACCCTCAACTTTTAAAGCTGGCTCCTGTTATTTAACCATTTGAGTCTCACTCTGATGAGTTAGAAATCTCAAAGATCTCCATGTTAAAGCTGCATTTCATTACTACCACATTATGCTTAAAAGACGCAGATTTTCAGTTAAAACTGATTGGGCCAAAATATTTTTCCCTTTAAAGAGAATTTTAATTCTTGTTTAGAGTTGCCTTATAATCATAATAATAACGGAATAATTATTGCAAATGAAAAAAAGAGCTGGGGAATATCCAATCTTCTTTTTTTCCTTTTTACATTTCTATTACGAGAATGTTTGGTGGACACAAAGAAGATAAAAAATTTGATTGGAATAGAATTTTTAAATTGTCTCTGCCAGATCAAATAGGAGCTCGTGACCTTATTAAGAGTTTTTAGGGTATTGACACATCTTTAAACCCACTGATCTCAAATGAGCAAGAACTGCATGTAAATGAAGTCTTCATGCACGTATTGGCTGAACTAATAAAGTTGTTTTTTCCCTCAGAACAAGAGCACATGGGAGCAAAAGATCCCATCCAAGTCTCTCAACCTCAGAGAGCCCAGGAAACAACCACTTAAACTTTCCGTGAACAACCTGTGGGTGCTTCTACCAACGGGTAATGAGAAGAACCAATCTCACGAAATCAGGGTGAAATAAAATGCTGCCCAACAGCTACAAAGGATCCCAAAGTGAACATTCCTAAACCCTGTGGAGAAAGGAGAGGTTTTTCTGTGGAGAAAGGAAAGGTTTCTGTGGAGAAAGGAGAGGTTTATCCCTGCAGCCTTCCCGAGCCGCCCATCTGCCCCCTTGGTGTCCATCCTGGCACAGGAGAGGGGAGGCCAGCGGAGGGCCCGGCACTTTCTGGGTACCTGTATTTATTGGGGAACATCCTCTCACAGTCTTTGCACTCATAGACCTGTCCATCTCCCAGGCCTTCCTGCTTGATCTCGTCACTGAGGGTCTCGTAGAGGGAGCCCACGGCGCTGCAGCCGTACTTCTTGTGCCGCCGCAGGTCCAGCTTGGAGGGGAACAGCTCATCGCAGTCCTGGCAGCGGAACGAGGGCTCCTCTGCAACACACACACAGGGCCATGCTCACCCCTGCGGCTGGGGGACCAGCCAGGCCGGGTTGTTTCACCCCGGAGGAGGCGAGGCTCCCGTGAGCATCCAGCAAACAAACAAACAAAAGAGCAAATTTGCAAGCGAGAGGAGAGAGAACCCAAGGGAGGCTGTGCCAGCAGCTGCTTTCACTTTAAGCATTAAGAAGAAAAAAAAAAAAAAAAAAATTAGATCACACAACCAGAGGGGATCTTGCTTTCTTTGTGTCTTGGCCTCTGCTGAGATGGAGAGACCTGCGAGGATTGGGAGACACACAAAATACTGCGTTAATTCTGGAGTGCTGCGCTTGTCTGCAAGGAGGGGTTTTGAAAATATGGATGAGTTTTACCCCAAAAGGGGCTGCCAGGGAAAAAGGAACAACCCAGGCTCATACAAACACAGACGCTGGGAAAAGCAAACTGCCACAGCACAAACCTGGAGAAGCTTCTTTCTAAGAAATTGTCTGTCTAATGTTCTCCTCTTAGTTTTCCTGACACCACTGCAGGAGCTCAGGGCTCCCTCAGCCCGAGGAGTCCCAACCCAGAGCACCACGGAAGGAAGAACAGGGAGCCAAAGGCTTTGTTGCTGTGCTGGGTTTAAAAAAAAAAAAGTTCTAATGCACATAATAAATTACTGCAGTCAAGGTCAAACAAATTAAAAAGAGGGCAGCTATTATTAAGTTTACAAGGCAGCATCCTGACCACAGTGCCAAGCCAAACAATCAGCTCCGAGCTGTAAATTTTCCAGGAGAACAACCTCTGCGAGGGAGTCGGGATAGCTCCGGGTTTCTCCACCCTGAAACAGAAGCTTTCCAGCCCCCACTGAGTCACTGGAGCCGCATTTCCCTGTCCTCCTCTACCCTCTTCCTCCGCGCTCCGCGGCTCTGCTTCGCATTCAGCGCTGTTCTCTTTTTCTGATAACTTTACTTTCGGAAGGAAAAGCCTGTGGTGGGTGCATTAGCTCAGAGGGAGGAGTGGGAATATTCTGAGAGATGCAGCCAGAGGATGATGCTGTGAAGGAGCTGATCCATTCTCTGCCCTCGGGAGAGGGGATGCTGGGATGGGATGTGGCCACACTCCCGTTCTCGAGGCAAAATCTGCAACCCCTGAGCAAACCCTCGCTTTGAAGTCCCCCTGCACCTGTAATTTTGCACAACTACAAATATTTAGGTTGAGCTTTAAGACCTGCACTGGTGTTTTATATAAATAAGGGTGAAATTTTGTTATAAATCTGGCAGGAGTAGAAGCATGGGCAGTGTCACCCCCAGAGACCACCGTGTTCCCACCCACACTCATCTCCCATCTCCCTTTCTCTCCAGGCACCCTATTTAAATCTGAGCTCAAAACTGAGCAAGGCAAGGTCCCAGAAGCTGCTACAGCACGACGTGGGCAGAGGAAACCCAAACACTTTGCACACCTACACGGAAAGTATCGACACGGGAAAAGACAAACATAGCTGAAAAAGAAAGTATCACCGAGCCACAACCAGCACAGCCTGGCTGGGCATCCCAGCAGCCTGCCCAGGGCTACCAGAGCCATTTCCACAAGGCATGAATAATCCCACAGCATCCACAGGGATGCAGTAGGATTTCCTGACCTGCAGAAGAGGGGGATGCAAAAAGAAATAAAATCCAGCAGGTCAAAAAAGGGATTTTGACTAAAAAAGAAGACCTGAGGGAAGAAAATGCCCAATCTTTCTCATTTGAGCTCATTTTGACAGATTAAACTCTCTGAAATTGCTATCAGCAGCCTCAGCATGAAGTGGATCAGGCCCTGCTCTGCTCCTCAGAGAAATTCTCTTTACTGGCATTTTGTAGAGCAGTACCAATATGTATCTCATGTGGTTTGTGTCCCTGGGGAGGGAACCCTGGAAATCAGGACACAAATAACAGCAGTATCGAGACACTCTGCATAATGTACCATTAAAATAACCCAAACTTTTTTTTTGTGAGTGGAAAGACAAAAAAAAGAAGAAAAAAATGGTAACATCCAACTCCAGATACATGGAACTGCTCTGGCAAGGTGTTCCTCTACCTCAGATCCAACGTTTCCCCTCTTTGCTCTCCTGTCAACACAGCAATGGCTCACCTGAGGAGGAATTTTTGTAGGAGCGACTGAAATCCTCCAGGCTGGGAGCCCCCAGGTCCCTTCACCTCTCAGCAAGCTCCTACCAAACTCCCAGCATCCCTCAGCCCCAGCCTGGCAAATCCCCAGGCCTGAAAACACTTGGAATGGAGGAAACAGATTTTTTTTCCCCCCTTCTTTTGACTTCAGAGAAAATGCATCAAAATTCCTTCTGCAAATCCAGGTGGAATTCTTCCTGATTCAGTTTGAGATTTACATGATTAATTGCAGCTTATTTCACCCCAACTCTCCTGTAGGAAGCAGAAATCCTCTCTGGGTTGGGAAAAGCAGCCATGGAGAATAATTTCCTCCATTGCTGGCTAAAGGTGGACGACTCCCCAGCATCCCCTCCCACAGCACTCCCCTGACACAGCCCTGCCTGCTCTTACGATGGCACAGTTTGGTCCCTCCTGAGAGCTTACAGAGCAGGTGAGTATGTGAAATACATTAACAGCCCCAATCATATTTTAGAGAAGGCATTTTGCTTCTAATTCTCCTTGTCCTTTGCCAGATCTCACCCAAACCACACACGGCGTAGCAGGACATCAAACACAACGGGTGGAAAAGGTGGAGGGTAGGTAGGAAAAAGCAAGGCTTGTCCTTAGAGCACCTGGGTTTGGAAAAAGAAATTCGTACTGAAAGGAGACTGAGAGAACTGACAAAAATACGATTAAAAGCCTTGCAGCCACATGTTATTCATGTTACCATGGGCTGTAAATACTGTTTTGGTGCTCAGACAGGCTAAAGAGAGGGAAATCTGATCAGCTGGTAGAGATGGAGAGGGTGGTGAGGCCCCGGCACAAGAGAAGCTGTGGCTGCCCCATCCCTGGAAGTGCCCAAGGCCAGGTTGGACGGGGCTTGGAGCAACCTGGGATAGTGGGAGGTGTCCCTGCCCATGGCAGGGAGTGGGATGGGATGGGCTTTAAGGTCCCTTCCAACCCAAACCATTCCACGATAAAGTATCCATATCCAACACCCATCCCTCTGGCATTCCCATTTCTGAACCCCAGCAGGTCAGAGACCAGATTTCCTCAGTAAATACCCTGCAGGGGAAGGCACTGAGCTGCAAACTTAGGGCCAGGCCATCCTGCTGCAAAACGAAACCTAAATCACCACAGAGGCTCAGGACTGAACCAAGACCTGGTACTGGTTTTGTGTCTATATCAGACACCCAGTTTGTAGACTTCAGGTGCGTTAAAATGTTCCTTTTTTTCCCCCTGTAAGTACCAAAAAAAAAAAAGGCTGCCCTCAAAAACAAGTTCTCATTAAAGTTTTCTCCTTTCTTTAAGCATCACAAATGAAAATACTGCCCTTCACAAAGGTAACTGCCTCGTTGTCTGACAGGGAGAAGGGGGTGAAAAGAAAAGAACAGCCCAGTTACACGGAAATTGCTGCCTGTTCTCTGTGTCTTGTTTGTCAAATCTATGGTTATATGTGCCTATCTGAAGTTCCATCAGTAACACTCAGGACAAAGCAGGAATGTAACAGAAAAATAAATCAGTGCCTAATAGCTTTCAGAGAAACCAAGGGGAACACAATTATGTGGCATCTACATGCTAATCTACCAGACTCGAATCTCAAAGGAGTTCAAGTGCCCTACTCAAAATTCCTGCAGTGATAAGGGGTCTGCTGTGTTTGGCTGGGGTTGGGAGGAAAGATTTTTATGATAATTATCTTTGTGTGGAACAATTTTGCATTTTCTTCCCTGTTAATTCCGAAGTGAGCTGGGGGTGCGAGGCAGCAGGAAGATAGCCCTGCTGAAAGTAAAAAGTATTAAGGAGTCAAATATTTAATGTTGGCCTGGCATAATTTGACAGCAATTATGCAGCAAAAGCACTAGACGTTACCAGGAAGATACAGATAAATGTTCCATAATGACAGAGATGGAAAACAAGGAGCACTTTTTGCTTGCTCACATAAAAGCCTGTTAGAAACTGAAATGCAGAACAGCAGTGAGTTTTCATTCAGATTTCTCCTTGATGCCAAAAACAAAAAAAAAAGAAAGGTACAGAGATGAATAATTTCTGTACCTTTCTTTTTTTTTGTTTTTGACATCAAGGAGAAATCTGAATGAAAAAAAAAAAAAAAGAAAGGTACAGAAATTATTCATCTCTGTGTGTCGATCTTGAGAAAATCATTAACTTTTGGGGGGGAGAGGAGTGAAAAGATAATCCCAAACTTGACGTGAGTGAGGCAGCAAATACCACACTTCACCCCCAGCCCTTCAGCAAACGAGCTTCCAGCAGCACAAATCCTCAAACTATCCCATTTTCCAAAAATATTTGAAACTAATTGTTCATATCTTTTTAAAGGATTTCACTTCAAATTTGAATCAGAAGTTACATTCCTATGTAGGTAAAAGAAAATAAATCTATTGTGGTGAGAGAACTCAAATTTCCTAATTTAATTTTATAGAACATTATTTCCAACTAATAGTTTAAAACCAACTGATAAATGAGAATATATTTATAGAAATAAATAATCAAATAATAATGTTGAATATATCTTCCCTCGTTTTCCTCAGAGATCTGTTTTCTGAACATGTTCTGCAGTGTCAGAGTCCTGGATGAACATGGGAAAAAGCATCCTAACAGAGGAAAATCAGTGCTGGGAACACTCTCAGATTTCCAGAACACTCCAGGCCCTGTGTCCTGCTACCTGCTCACAGCTGCTGCAGAGCAGGATGAGGTGTCTCTAATCCAGCAATAAAAATTCTGTGGTGGCTCTTCCACCCCTTGCCTGGATCCCCCTTTTCCAGGTTCTCTAAATCTCTGCACACCAATGTTTTCCAAGCCTTGGGATGGTTTGGCCATTTTAGTTACACCCAAAGACACTTGGTGACCCTGGGGATGGAAAAGGCACCTCTGATCACATTCAGAACCACAATGTTCCTCAAAGAGAAGGAAATTAATCTGCTTGAGGTTGATAAAAACTCACTGTCATGGATTGAGGCAGTCACTCTCGCCAGGGAAAGAGTGAAAATGAGCACGAAATCCAAACAGCAACAGAAGGGGGAGGTACTGGCTCAGGTTTTGTCCCAGTTCAGCACTCACTGAGGGTCTCAGCATTCCCAGGGGTGCTGGAGAGAGGTGCAAAAGCTCCCACGGAGGCCTTACCTTCCATGCTGGGCGCCATGTTCCCAAGGGAATAACCTCCTTCCTTCAAACACACCAAGAGCTCTTCTCCTGGCTCAATTTCCTTAATAACTTTATAATAGATCTGGGAATCAGAAACAAAAATTGAGAGACATGTTAAATATGCAAAGGCTTGCATTTTACATTTTAACCAATAACTCAAATTATTCCAGCTAATAGGGGGGTGCTGTCACTTGTTTTGGGATAATTTGCTGCTGAGAGCTCGTTTTTCTGCCTTTGTTTGACTCTTTGGGTGTCAACATTTCACAGGACTTGGACAATAAAAAAGTATTTTGGGCACAAGATCTTCCAGTTGTTTTTCCTACCTCCTAGAAACTCATTGTGTTTGCTACAGCAAGGGGAAGGTTAAACTGATGGAATGGGCACGTTTAAGTCTCTGCTCTCTGAGCCAAAATTGGCCTGAAGGTTAGAGCTGAATTATCACATCTCCACGGAATTATTTTGTTGATTTTTCTCCCCTACAGCCTAGACCTGACCCCTAAAGGCAAGCTCTGAACCACTCCAGGTGAGCAGTTTATCCACATCCTGAGCTCCTGTCTGAGCACAAACCCTGGACCCTCCAAAATGTCCCCAAACTGTTCACCTCCTGAACCTTTGTCATGACTCCAGGAGAAAACCCCAAAACAGAAACAGGATTCAGACAAGGGCAGAGCCCATGCACCTCATCTTTACAGTTCTACCCCCAACCCCACGGAACCCAGGGCAGTAGGTCCAGAGGCAGCTGGGTCACACCTGAGCAGACCCCAGTGGCCTCATTCCCTCCACTGGACCTGTTCCATGTCTCTTTTGTGCTGAGGAGATTCAGTGTCTTCCACATGTTTTCCGAAGTTTTAGAGTGCACAGGACCCTGTCCCCTTCTAACACAATACCCTGAGAGTTCACCTGATAACAGTCATCAACTGCCAAGTTTTCTTAGCACTCTGTTAATCAGGAATCCAAGAAATCCGTTTTCAGGGTAAAAACTATATTTTACCCAGAACAATTTCCCAAATTCGCTGCCATTCCACCTCTGCCAGCCTACATTTATGGGGAAGAAAGACACAAATCTCCTAAATTCCTGCCTGGGTTGCATTAATTGTGTCACCATGACGCATTTTACTTCTCAGAGTCCCTTTCCCTCCCTGCTTGGCACGGAACACGAGGCCCTGGCAGATGCGTGACCCCAGGCCCGGCGGGAGCAGCAGGTGCCCGGGCTGCTCCCGAATTTGTCCTCCCTGTCCCGGAGCCGCCGCCGAAGTTCTCTCGGAGCTGCGGCTGCAGGGAGATGGGATCGCGCGGAGATGGACGCGACTCCAGGGCCAGGCGGCCGCAGGGACGCGGGGCAGCGCTCCCAGAGCCACCGCTGGGCGCGGCGGGGACCGCGGAGCGCGGCTGCCGCGCAGAACTTTCCCTCCGCACCGAGCTCAGGACGCTGCCGGCAGATCACCCCGCACCAGAAGGAGCACCAGAACGGCCCGCGATCCGCCCCAGTCACCGCACTGGTGCCCAGTCACCGCACTGGTTCACGCAGGAGCGCCCGCAGGTCCAGGAGCGGAGCCGTTCTCCATCCCGCGGGATAATTAACGCGCTCCGCCGCCCCTCCCGCTGCCCGGCGCCTCCCGATCCCGCAGCCGTACCGGGGTTCCCACCGCTCCCCGGGACACACCGGGAAAAAGTTGCCGGTGGGCGCGCTCCCGCAGCTGCCGGGACCGGGGTAGGGACCGGGATGGGGACCAGGAGCGGGATCGGGATCAGGATCGGGATGGCGACCGGGAGCGGGACCGGAGCCGGGAGCGCGGCCCCCGCCCGCCCCAGCAGGTGGCAGACGCCGCCCGCCACCGGCCCCGCCAC